>VULJ01010680.1:1982516-2005528 GCA_010084205.1 Eudyptes chrysolophus
GGGGGGCAGAACAAAAACCCAACAGTCATAGGAAGGCAAACATGTTCCTTTCCAGTGCTCTGAAAGGAAGTTTAAATTCTCAGGAAAGTAATCATAACAACAGATATGCAGGAGGAATGGGATTCTCTTCTCTCTTGTTCCAAAGGTGCTAGAAATTATCAACTTACCCTGCAGGACAAGTCAACATCCTTGTATGACCTGCACATGCTAACTTCAGCATCTTCAAGGGCATGCTGTTCATCAGTCCCTTCACCGCTACATGAAGAGGTATACAGCAACATTCACAATGTACCATGGGAGGGAAAAAGACTAGGACATTAACTCACTCCAACTCTCAGTTACACTTCTCAGCATATTCACGTTTCAGATTTTGTTTTGCTTAAAAAGAACTGTACTTTAAAGTAAAGCAATTCCCCCTGTACAGATGAAAGGGGAGGCCTTGCTGCCAATTTAACTACTGCCTACTGGTAGGACAGGATCTTCAGGCAATTAGATGGTCCAGTAAGATAACTTGTTTATTTCTTCCCTCCTTGGTTGATGGATCAGAACTATTCTGAAAAATGGTCCTAGGACATGTATTCAGCCGTTGTACTATTTCAACTTTGGAAACAGAAAGACAGGAAAAAGTTATTTTGCCAGTCTAAGGAATATCCATATTGAATTACTTCCAGATTCAGTTTTGCAAAATGGAATAATAAATATTTGGCAAGGAAACTACCTATTCAATATCTGTGTTTAGACACGGTTGCTACGACAATCTTGTAAATTTTTAATATGGAAAAAAGTCTTCATCTTTCCACACAATTATTAATCTTTTGTATTGTGGTTATCTTGATCAGGAAAGAAATTACTTTGTGGAAGTTCAAGAAGTTAACTGTCCCTTATTAGGAGATTCCATCATCACTTAGATGCTTCCTGAATCTTTACAAAGACTCTTGGGAACAACATAGCCCTTGCATTTTCTTTCCCAATCCCAATCATTCCATAATTTCTGCCAGAAGAATGCATAGACAAACCATTCCCTGGATGAATGTCACAGTACATCAAAACAACTAAAGAAGTTTTTTCTCTTTCACAAGGATCTTAGGAAAAGATTCAGTCTTCAGCAACTTGTAGGAATAATCTCCGTAGCCTCTCTCTTACTAAGCTTGCCAAGAATATCTAGGAAAGGACTCATTTGTAAAGAAAACAGACCAAATTTTTTGGAGTCTCTCACTTAGAAAAGGGTGAGAAAGATGGATTTGTTCTCATGTTTTGTTTTGAAATATAGAACCTTGATTAATTTAGAGAAAGATATAAGAAGAAAGAGTGGTGTTTTTTTTAAAAGAAAATATCACAAAGGAAGTTGAGTATCTGTAATAGAAATGGTTAAAACAATTATCTTAATTTTCATTTCCAGATGGTGGGGCAAGGGGGAGCAGAAAGGACTGCTTTGCTTTCTCCTGCATTGTTTAGAAGACGCTGCACAAGCCATAAGAAGAAAGAAAACCTCACCTACTGTACTTCAAAAAACCGAAAGCGGGTGAGCCACTGGAGTCACAGCCAAACAAAGGAGGGTTCCTCTCTTTGTCAAACAAAGCAGTGCTAGCAACAATCTAATCAAATTTCTTTTTGTGGAACAGATACTGAAATCTGAACCGGAAAGACGGAAAACTGCCTTAGTGTGACTGAAGCAGAAAAATGTTGAATGTTAAGTTTATGTTTATTTTAAGGTTTTTTGTTGGTTTTGGGGTTGGGCTGTTCTTGGGTTGGTTTTTTTTCTTCCTTATATCACTCAATTTGTTGGGGGATAAAAGCTTATAAATATATGTATTAGTGAGAATTTATCTGAATTACTATTTGTATACAAACAGCACATACACAATGGCAAACCAAATATTGTACTATTTCTTTTCCTGAAGTAAAACTTTTCAGACTCTTTCATAAAATGTTTGTTCCACTTGTATGATTACTATGGATCTTACAGTCTTACCTACAAATTTACAACATCAAAACCTCAACTTTCATTAAAAATACTATTACTGGCTGTTTTACTCTGAAATGAAGCTTGAAAAGATCATCCATGTTATATAAAAGCTTAAAAAAAACCCCAAAACACATAAGCCAAAAAAACCCCAAACAAGCTTCAAGTTTGGTTCCCTCCCAACAATGCCACTTGATTTTGTGCCCTGATTTTTGACTAATGACACAATACTGCAGACCAAGCAATAATCTCCGTTTCACTGTAAACCTTTAATATATGTTTTCATTTCAATTATATTCAACTCGAAGTAGTTATTAACAAAGATTTTTTTAAAAAATGAATACCTCAGTCTGACCTTCATGGGCACTGGATTCATGAGTGACACGAATAGCCTAAAATTAAAAGATATTTCAATCAGACTTGAAATGAGAGACTTTCAGTGTTTTAAGAATCACTGTATGCGCTTCATTTTATCAAATGCCATAGATGTAACTATTTTTGTTCAGTGCTTGTAATAAATAAAAAAATTGATAAACAAATAATTTCCACTTCCAAGGATCTCAGAAGACCAATATTTCAGTTTCATAACAGTCAATTCAAACCAAATACCTAACAGTTTGTAATGGCACTTTTACACACAGAAAACACCATGGGCAAGTGTTTTTGTAATATATCACTTCTTAGCAGACAAAATACTTTAGATAGAAGCTCTGATCAGACATCTTGTGTCCAACATTTCTATAGAAAAGGTCATCGAACCTCTACTGTTTCTGTTTGTCACTATTTCCCTCAGCCACTTGTTAACACCCTTATTCCTGAGGGCTTCACAATAAGCTTAAATTGAACTCAGACTTGGAAGTCAAAGATTTTCATTTTGAGAGAGGATCATCATTACTATCAGGAGCAATAGCACCGTTCTCCCCTTCCACCACTGGCCAAATGTTGCTGCCACATCCTTTCAAGCAGCACTAACAATCTGGCTAACCACACTATCAGCTACCTCATCTAATTGTTTGGGGTGGTGCGGTAAGGAGATTATATTTCAGCCAAATCAGCTCTTTGTGTGCCCCAACTGCTAGAGCCAAAGAGAGATGACTAGAAGGCACAAATGAAAGGAGGCAGCAGAAGGACCATCCTTTCAGCAATAGCCCCAGATCAGCTTAAATTGACCATTAAACTGCATCCTGAACCCACCAAAAAGATTATGCACACATTTCTCATCCATTTCAAAGTCATTTTAAACTAAGCCAGTGCATTAATATGGATGAGGAACATTGACAAAATCCATTCTGCTGACTGAGCTATGGGCAGGCAGGAATACTTTAAACTACCAAAGCAGGGTTTTCTCTGTAGCAACTATATGATCACAAGCTCATGTGTAAAATCAAATTGTTTAAGTGCTTCACTGGATCAAGTCCTAAAGGACAGTACCTGCTCACGCAAGTAATTCTTATACCATTTTAAATAAAAATAAAAACACACGATACTAACTTCATAAGTTTCTAGATATTTGGCCCTCTCTTCAGGAGTCATAGATAATGAATCTTCTAGGAACTTTTTCAGTGAAGAATTAGTTTCTTAAAAAAATAAAAAAGACATAATTAGAGTCATGCTTTAACTCCAACTTCATTCAAAGCTTACAGAATGCTTCATTCCAAGAAAGATTTAAAGATATAATTACATCGTATCTTTCAGACACTGAAAGCTGATTGCAAGAGGAATTGCTACCTGCTGCAGTTTGCAACACTTCCAAGTGCTTTAGTTTGTGGATTAGTATGAAATACTGGTTTTATAATTATAGATAGAAATGCTCTTTGAATAGAGATCATCCTTTATGAATGGTTATATTCAGAGAAAGTAGTACAAAACATATCCTTCCCTCCATGCCTCCCCACAGTTAAGGACAAAAAGGGAAAAGCCAACAAAAAACCCCAATAAAAAAACCCAAAAAACTTACCAAAGTTCATTTTCTCTCTGTTGTTTGCAATAGCATGAATTAGCCCAATTGTTCCACAAGCATTGTTTATGGTCTGCTTCATGAAATACACTGATGATTTGACATCTTGTCCCTTAGCTTTTATTCTCTCTTCTTCTTCTGTTCTGAAGATTTCATACTAGAAGGAAAGTTACAGACATTTCACAAATGGTACAAATAAATACTGGTTACATTATTCAAGAAAAAATAATTTTAAAAAAGCAACAGCTAACTAATAAAAACCAAAACTGAACTTGTAATTTAAAACACTTAACACGTGGTCCGACAAGTATATGTAAACTTACTCAGCTGAACAGCTCTATATTGTTTCTTAAACCAATGCCTTGTCACTGGCCAAAAACCAGTCACACTTGAAACATCATTTTGAAATATGTGTTATCTAACATAATTTCAAAAATGTTTAAAATATTTCCTTGATCTGTCATTTCCTGCACCTGTCATGGACTCTCTTCAATCCAACAAAGAGTTTTTAAGGACAGGGGTCTCCAAGCGCTATCAAGCAAACCATAATACTTCAGGTGTTTAATCAGCATGAAGCATTCTCACAAGTTCCATTTTTACATTTCATTTTTTCTAGGAATACAAAATAAGATTTATATAATGCTCACGGCCTCAAAACAACCCTTCAAACACCATATTCATAAAGTGAATGTTTATTTTCTCTAGTAAAAGAAAGAATTTAGTTTGATTGAACAATCTAAAGTACTTGTTTTGTAAAGATCATAATTGACTAAAATCTGTTACACTGTGCAACAGTGTGTTGGTTTTGTGGGGGTTTTTTGTTAGTTGTGGTTTGTTGGTTCTTTTGGGGGAGATTTTTTTTTTGTTTTTTGTTTGGTTGGGTTTTTTTGGGTATTGTGGGTTGTTTTTTTTATGTTAAGATTTTAATCTCAAACAGAAAAAGAATGAAAAAAACCTGCAAATGTTCCAGACAATGCTGTTCTTTCTTCCTCTTTTGCCTCTTTTACTAGGTACTTTTGCAGACAAAAAAATACTGAAGTAGATGGGCTTTTTATACAAGTATGACAAAACTAAAGTTTGAATGCAGAATGTTATCAAGGAACATCTCCTGAAAACCCATGAGAAGTTTCTCTTAGACTCTATGTACCATCAGTGACAAACAGAAACAAGAAATTTTGCCAGTAGCATGATTCCACGCTTACAGCTTGTCTGAATGGTCTAAGTAATAGCAAGAGAATTTACAAAGCATTTTAATTTGACACCACTTGTCTACAAGTTAACAAAAATAGCCTTAACTGAAAAAAAAAAACATAGAGAATAATAGGACAAAAGTTCAGGTTAGAGAAGGCAAACAATATAGCTGCCATTCACTCCCTGCCAACCAAAATAAACTCCATGGCAAAAATATATATTTAAGTGTTGAGAATACTGAAAATACAATTTTGAGCAAGGGTTAGACCAGATTACCTCAAGAGGTCCCTCCTAACCTGAGCTATCCCATGGTATGTATTCATTGGACCGTGCCCAAAATGCCCAACGCTCACAGTATTCACTCTGTCTAGAACCTACAATGCAGACTAAGAAAGTCATTGACCTTTAAACTGGACAATAACCCTAAGATTATCTGTATGCTAACAAGAGTATCTTGTCCTAAATGCAAGTTCAAGCAAATTGGTATATAGGAAACATTAAAGAAAGGAACTTCTAGACAGAAGAACGAAGACATGATAGAAAAGTGTTTACAAAGGCAGCAAAATTAATAAAGAGGCATACTTTCATAAACGTAGACACAGCCAAGAAACATAAATAAATAATAAATTAAATAAAAGCAGAATATAACAGGCCATATTGAAAGGGAGACTGAGGAGGGGAAGAGTACTCCAGAAATACAAAATAATGCTCAAGAGTCTTGTGGAGTTCACACTGAACAACAAAAGCTTCAGAACACTGGGACTTCACAAGAAAGATTCAGCCTTCACATACTCAGGCTAAACAGTTGATAGAGACACTTGTGTCCGTTATGTTTCCGAGGGATTAACACGCTGGAGAAAAATATTTGGCTGGTGGTCAAATTTGATTGATCGATGCAACAGAGCATATGCTGTTTCTCTGGTTCTGTTTGTCGTATGCTTCTTCAGGATGAAATTGGATACACCTTCTGGAACAAGAGGAAGGTTGTTCTTTCCCATGGGATGATGCTCCCATAGCATGATCCAAGAAAGGAAGTTTGCACAGGCAGGGAGGCAAAAGAAAAGTGACAGTCACAGAAGGAGCTCAGACCTGTAGCTCAAGCAGTCAGACAGAAACCACAGCACACAAAAAAACAATGCCTCAAAGGTGACAGAAAGAAAATTTCCTGAAGACAGGTGAGGACAGTTAATAGTTTGCTTAAATTCAAAACTATCAAGGTGGCTGAAATCAAGCCTGAAAAGGACTGCCTGCATAGCTGTTTTGGAGAAACTGAGAATGCAAGGGTTTACAGGACCTAATGACTAAAAGGACTGACCTAGTCACTCTTCTCTCTGTTTAAACAGGTTTTGTTATAGAAGTTAAGCTTTAATAGGTAACTGCTTTGTCCTTATAAACCATGTGTTCTTTTTGAGAGATACATTAAAAGGAAGAAGTTTGGGCAGATTCACCTCAAACTTTTTGGCTGACTTTATCACAATCACGCAAGATTTCTATAAATTGAAAGATCAGCATGAATCACACATTTCAACCTACATAAAACTCAAAGGAGATATGTAAGATGGATTTCTTCTCTGTGTAGAAGCATATGATGACACAAAATAAGCAGACTCGAAGATTTAACCAAATCAAGTATTTCAAAGCCTAACATAGAGGAAGAAGTGGGGGCAATCCTCTTTCATCTTAGAAATATGTCCCATCTGTCCAAGAAGTGAAAGCCATATTGGTACTGATGACTGAACTGAAAGTGGACTGAAGTTTGGTCAGTGCAACAGTATGAAAACTCAAAAAGTAGTTGCATTTGATATAGTCCTACACCCTACCTCTTATTTTGCTTATGCTATTGTATCTTTCTGCTAAAAGTAGCAGAACTGAGCCATTTCACAGTGCATACTTAAAAAAAAAAGCCTTAAACTGTCTGTAATAGAAAAATGTGAGGCATATTTCTCTGTGCTTCTACATTACCTTTTCCCACTCCAGCTTGAAAAGAAATTGGAAATATACATGTAAGGTTATCAAAAGAAGGTTCTGAAGGAAGCATTTTGTTGTTGTTTTTAATTAAGACGTCTCTTGAATAAGTTTTGAGTCTCATCTTGATTCTATTATGACACCAAAGTACAAGATTCAAACTGTTCATTCCCATTTCAGGATTAGCTGATTATTAAATAAACATTTACCTTTTCTGTTATTGGAAAGAGAAGTAGCACTGCACAGACAGGTCTTGGCACCATGCTAAGCAGTTCTGGTTCCATACCATAAACATCTACAAATTGCCAGTCAGGATGTATACCTAACTGTTTGAGAAACTGGAAAAGAAAAAAATAGAATAATATTAAATGAGTACGCTCATGTACTTATCTTTTTAGAAGCATAACAGAGTATTTACAATGTGAAATACATTGCAACAACCCATACTTTCCAAAATTTAAGGAGAATAAACGAGATTCAAGTTTTAATAAATAAGGCTGAATAAATCGTAGGGCTAACAAAGACACACAAAATCCCCATGTTTTATTTATTTAAATAGATTTATGAAAGGGAAGTGAAAACACTCCCAGCACTATTTCCTAAAGCGTTAAAGCATTTCAGCCATTTTGAAAGTGTTTTGCCACAAAATAGAGAAATACTTAATATTCACTTTAACTAGAAATCATGGGTCAGCGCACGTATGAATAAACTTATATTATTTGACTCCATGAGTACTTCAGAATACCTGACACCAGTGCTCATATTGGAGCTGCTGGGTTTCAGCAATTCAAAAAAACTGTGGTCTTCAACGGCCTTTTGAGCAAAGAGACACAAGATACATATTTTAGTAGGTGTACCTTTTAAGGTGTTCTTTTACATGAAAAATCCTTTCAGACTATGATAGCGTAACATATTTTCAAGTAGACAAAGATTAAGTGCCAGACAATAATCATGAATCTTCAAGTAATTCTCAGTTGCTTCTTTAGAACTTCTGAACAGCATCTAAGCCAAAGGCTTTCTGATCATCTTTCCTATACTACAGCTATATGTCACAATACAAAAAGTAATTTTTGGTCTTTTACCTAACGTTAAGCCACTTAAGAAGGAAAGAGAGACTGTAGCACCCTTAGACTACAATTGGGCGCTCACGTTTTAATCAGATATTCTTCTTTTACTCAGATAAGTTATATACCACAACAACAGTTACAGAATTAATAACTATATATGATCTAAAACAATTTGAAATATTTGTGTTACCAGAGTCTAGAATAACCTGACTGAATTCAGAAACTATTGTTACTATACGACACGAAACTATTGTTACTATTGGCGACAGATGGAGCCCAGCTGTCTCACAGGGGGAAAAGGATCATGGCTCACGAATTGGCAGGGCTCATTGAGAGGGCTTTAAACTAGGTTTGAAGGGGGAAGGGGATAAAACCAGGCTCACTAGAGACGAGCCTAGGGGTGGCATGCCAGTGCTGGGGGTGAAATTGATAGCCCAGCTCAAGTGCATCTACACCAATGCACGCAGCATGGGCGGCAAACAGGAGGAGCTGGAAGCCATGGTGCAGCAGGAGAGATACGACCTAGTCGCCATCACAGAAAAATGGTGGGGTGACTCTCATGATTGGAGTGCTGCAATGGATGGCTATAGACTCTTCAGGAGGGACAGGAGAGGAAGGAGAGGTGGTGGGGTGGCCCTGTATGTTAGGGAGTGTTTCGATTGTCTAGAGCTCAACGATTGTGATGATGATACGGTCAAGTGTTTATGGGTAAGGATGAGGGGGAAGGCCAACGAGGCAGATATCCTGCTGGGAGTCTGTTATAGACCACCCAACCAGGATGAAGGGGTGGATGAAGCGTTCTACAAGCGGCTGGCAGAAGTCTCTCAATCGCTAGCCCTTGTTCTTGTGGGGGACTTCAACTTCCCGGACATCTGCTGGAAATACAACACGGCAGAGAGGAAGCAGTCTAGGAGGTTCCTGGAGCGTGTGGAAGGCAACTTCCTGACACAGCTGGTAAGTGAGCCTACCAGGGGAGGTGCCTCGCTCAACCTGCTGTTTACAAACAGAGAAGGACTGGTGGGAGATGTGGTGGTCGGAGGCCGTCTTGGGCTTAGCGACCATGAAATGGTAGAATTCTCAGTTCTCGGTGAAGTAAGGAGGGGGGGCAGCAAAACCGCAACCATGGACTTCCAGAGGGCGGACTTTGGCCTGTTCAGGACGTTGGTTGAGAGAGTCCCTTGGGAGATGGTCCTGAAGGGCAAAGGGGTCCAGGAAGGCTGGACGATCTTCAAGAAGGAAGTCTTAAAGGCGCAGGAGCAGGCTGTCCCTGTATGCCGTAAAAAAAACGGGTGGGGAAGGCGACCGGCCTGGCTGAATGGGGAGCTTTTGCAGGGACTCAGGAAAAAAAGGAGAGTTTACCGCTTGTGGAAGAAGGGGCAGGCGACTCAAGAAGAGTACAGGGATCTCGTTAGGTCGTGCAGAGAGGAAATGAGAAAGGCAAAAGCCCAGCTGGAACGCAATCTGGCCGCTGTCGTTAAGGACAACAAAAAAAGTTTTTACAAATATATTAATGACAAGAAGAGAGCCAAGGAGAATCTCCATCCTTTATTGGATGCAGGGGGGAACGTTGTCACCAAGGATGAGGAAAAGGCTGAGGTACTCAATGCCTTCTTTGCCTCAGTCTTTAACAGGCAGACCGGTTATCCTCAGGGTACTTGGCCTCCCGAGCTGGAAGACAGGGGCGAGCAGGATGAACCCCCCATAATCCAAGAAGAAGCAGTCAACGACCTGCTATTCCACCTGGATGCTCACAAGTCCATGGGGCCGGATGGGATCCACCCGAGAGTGCTGAGAGAGCTGGCAGAGGAGCTCGCCAAGCCACTCTCCATCATCTATCAGCAGTCCTGGTTAACGGGGGAGGTCCTGGACGACTGGAGGCTTGCCAATGTGACACCCATCTACAAGAAGGGCCGGAAGGAGGATCCGGGGAACTACAGGCCTGTCAGCCTGACCTCGGTGCCGGGGAAGATGATGGAGCAGTTCATCTTGAGGGCACTCACAAGGCATGAGCGGGACAACCAGGGGATCAGGCCCAGCCAGCACGGGTTCACGAGAGTCAGGTCCTGCTTGACCAACCTGATCTCCTTCTATGACCAGGTGACCCGCCTAGTGGATGAGGGAAAGGCTGTGGATGTGGTCTACCTGGACTTCAGTAAGGCCTTTGACACTGTCTCCCACAGCATTCTCCTCGAGAAGCTGGCGGCTCACGGCTTAGACAGGTGGACTCTGCGCTGGGTCAAAAACTGGCTGGACGGCGGGGCCCAGAGAGTTGTGGTGAATGGAGTTCAATCCAGTTGGCGGCCGGTCACGAGCGGTGTTCCCCAGGGCTCAGTTTTGGGGCTGGTCTTGTTCAACATCTTTATCGATGATCTGGATGAGGGGATCGAGTGCACCCTCAGTAAGTTTGCAGACGACACCAAGTTGGGCGGGAGTGTTGATCTGCTCGAGGGTAGGAAGGCTCTGCAGAGGGACCTGGACAGGCTGGATCGATGCGCCGAGGCCAACTGTATGAGGTTCAACAAGGCCAAGTGCCAGGTCCTGCACTTTGGCCACAACAACCCCATGCAGCGCTACAGGCTTGGGGAAGAGTGGCTGGAAAGCTGCCTGTCGGAAAAGGATCTGGGGGTGTTGGTTGACAGCCGGCTGAACACGAGCCAGCAGTGTGCCTAGGCGGCCAAGAAGGCCAATGGTATCCTGGCCTGTATCAGAAACAGTGTGGCCAGCAGGAGTAGGGAAGTGATCGTGCCCCTGTACTCGGCACTGGTGAGGCCGCACCTCGAGTACTGTGTTCAGTTTTGGGCCCCTCACTACAAGAAGGACATTGAGGTGCTGGAGCGTGTCCAGAGAAAGGCAACGAGGCTGGTGAAGGGTCTGGAGAACAAGTCTTATGAGGAGCAACTGAGGGAACTGGGATTGTTTAGTCTGGAGAAAAGGAGGCTGAGGGGAGACCTCATCGCTCTCTACAACCTCCTGAAAGGAGGTTGTAGCATGGTGGGGGTCGGTCTCTTCTCCCAAGTAACAAGCGATAGGACGAGAGGAAATGGCCTCAAGTTGCGCCAGGGGAGGTTTAGATTGGATATGGGGAAAAATTTCTTTACAGAGAGAGTGGTTAAACATTGGAACAGGCTGCCCAGGGAAGTGGTTGAGTCACCATCCCTGGAGGTATTTAAAAGACGTGTAGATGAGGCGCTTAGGGAGATGGTTTAGTGGGCATGGTGGTGTTGGGTTGACGGTTGGACTCGATGATCTTAGAGGTCTTTTCCAACCTTAATGATTCTATGATTCTATACACACACTGACCATTCATAATTATAAGAAAAAGCTAATTGTACACTGTGGCATACACAAATCCTATTTTGAAACACTACTTCTACTGGTAAAAGAAATAAATTTTGCAGAAAAACTTAAAGATGTGGGAACCCTGTGTACTTTCCAAAAAGTTAACAGTTCACAACTTACTATCTCTCTGCTGGAAAAACCATATTCTATAGGAAAATCTTATCCAGTCACCTGGGGCTCTCGAGTTTAAAATAAGGAAAGTCTGCTGAGAAGCAGCTGCAAATTTAAATGCTTGGAAAAACATGCAGCAAGTAATATTCCTCTACCCTCTCTAATGGAAAAACAATGAACTCCTAAAGCATTTCTTTAGCCAGCTCTCAGCAAAACCAACTCTGTGGTTCCCAATACTCTTCCCAAAAGTGATACTGTAGAAGAGCAGAATAAGTTGCCCATTATCTTTCTTAGAAGGGAAAGATTATTTTAAAAGCTTCATCATACTTCCAGCCAACGCTATTTGAAGAAATCTATTTATTGATACATTTGCAGTAAAGATGCTTAAGAATCACATAAGATAAGCCTAAATGAAAAGCATAGATGACTCTCTTCTTTCCATAATCCACCTAGTGAGTAGGTTTACACATACGCACAAGAATTCAATAACAGTTATACCATGTTTGAGTAGATTCATACCTACACAGAAATAACTGTAAAAAATACCCCAAATGAATATTTTATTAAAACAATACACAAGAATGTACAGTGAAATACAAGTGTCTTCATCTAACACGAGATCCCTTCAAATAGCAGTTTCAACTTGTATTGGGCAAGAGGCAAGATGGTTGTTTTTCAGGAGCCATAGCCAAGGGGCTGACTCTCAATATTTAGAGATATAAAGGAGACAGTTTCTACAAAGGCTGAATGTAGGGACAACAAGCATTTATTAAGAGTAAGGAAGATTTTTACCAGTAACACTTAGGACTATCTTCTACAAAGGGGCATAACGATATAAAACATACATACCCTTAAGTTTATTATGAGAATGAAGCTACAGGTTGCAGCCAGTGTTTTGGGGAGGGGTGAACACAAACCCACACTGTACCATTTTAAATGCATTATTCTCTTTCCGTTTTACACTGCAAGACATGACATCAAAACCAAGGGCAAGTAAAGGCGATTTAAGTTTGAAAAAAGTTTAAAGAATATCTTGGAAAAATTAATATGGCTTTCTGTGTATCTACAGTAATAACCTATACAGTTCACAGAGCTAGTTCAGCATTTGATTCTGGCTGCATTGTAAAATATGGAGATTTTCTTTTCATAAGGCCATGAAAACACTTTTCCCCATTTTTCTCTTTTTCTTACGGTACCTACTAATCATGAAAAACATGGATTGGCCATAAATTCAAAGAGGAAAAAGAGGATGAGGGGAAAAATAAACTGTCTTTATCAAGCTCTTAAGGGAATTTTATTCCCTTATCTAGAGGTTTGTGGGACTGGGCACAAGTCATAATTAAGGCTTTGCAGAACCTACCCTTTTTGACTATTTTAAAAAACAAGGTAGTTTTGAAGTACAATAAGAAAATTCACTCAGAAGACTGCTTATGTAATACATCAAGCTCTTTTGGTTCTGTACCACCTTTAAGTCTTGCCAAGATTGGGAAGAAGGCCAAATTATTACCTTTTAATGAAAATGGGGAAAAGGGAAAGTGTTAAGTGTTTACTAGCTGATGAAACAGAAGACAGTACATTTTGAACTCCTATTCTAACCTCTAGGCTGTGAAGATAATTACCACTTTGTGAATGACAAAACAAAAATTCCGAAGGGGAAGTACGTGTATGGGTGCATTAAAATATTATTTGTACTTCTAGTACTTTTCTTATGAAGCCAATGACTAATCTTGCCATCATTTTTACTGCTGTTATTCAGAACTGTGGGACAAGTAATGCAACTGAAAAAATACCGTTTATTATTTTGCAAGATTACATGAAATAAGGGTACAAAAACCCAACAAAATAAAAACAACACTCACTTAGAAAAAGACCCCACAACCAGAAGAGGCAAGGCTAGAAGGATCATATTAAGCTACTGGACAAATAAGTGATTTGGGTTCTCCTGTCCTGTTCTACACCAATGGGGAAAAAAAACCCCAACCAACCAATCAAAACAAACAAAAAAACCCTACAAACCCCAAATCAACAAAACGCTCCCTAAACCCAAGAACAGCTACTCAAACTCCTAAATAGAATATTCAATGTAACTAAAACTCCACAAATATAGGGTGCCTTTCATTATTCATGTTACCATACAGCCCAGAAACTTTATAATCTAAGAAATTATAAATTTCAGTATACAATGAGAGTGATGACTAGAAGCGATGGTCAGCACTACAGGGAACACCAAGAGCATAGGTTTGGTATGACAGGCAGTGATCGTAACACACAAGCAGCCTAACAACTTTACTGTAGAATAATAAAAAAAAAAAAACCACAACACTAAGGAGAGACCCAAAATAGGCAAAAGGGTTATCTCTGTGTATCAAGAGGGTTTCATTCAGGCCTGGGGAAAAAAAAAGAGATATCCTTCTGAGAATTTAGTAAGTAGATGATAAAAACTGGCAGCATAAATCCCTGTGTAAGAGAGACTGACAAATGGGTAACAGATGAACAATAGATGGCAGGATGGGAAGAACCCTTAAAACAAATACATGGAGCTTATTTTTAATGTGGAGACATGCAAAGAAAAAAACGGAGTCCAATCAATGACACAGCCAGATAAGTAATCTTTTGCAATTGTGTTCTGAATGGATAAAAGCAAGGCAAGACTGTATTTAGCAAGGTCAGGGAGAAGAAATTTTGTAGGAATAAAAACAAGTTGTTAGGAACCAGAGCAAGTTCTTTAGAGGGACGAAACTCTGTATTAGATGTGACACAGGAAGGTCAGAAAAGAGATGTCACAAGCAACAGCGTCAATTTTGGCAAGTTACCTGAATACCTTAGTAATAACTAAATTAAACCTCCTTTTTTTCTCCCTCAGTCTTTTTCTAGCTCTTTCCTAGGCCAGACAAAGATGCTGGTACAAGAAGGAGTCAGTTATGCACCAGGAGGTGAAGCAACCCCTTCCCCACTGACAAAAGCATTTCTGTTTTAGAACAGCAGGCAGTTCTGTATGCTTTTTAGACAGTGTCATTCATAGGGAGGGACCTCTGCTGCTTTGCATTCCAATTATTCAGCAATTACCCAAGCAATTTTATTCTACAGATACCTACTGGATGGAACAGTTAGGGTACTTTACACTGTATCTGAGGGCCTGCTCACTTTCAGCTGTTTACTTTCTCTTAGCTTATTGATACTACATACTCAGGTTAACATAAAATAGCAGCTTTATATTTCTTTAGATCTGCACAAGAGAATGTTAGATACTCTTTTTCAGTCACTGCTTATCACATTGCTGACTGTTCTTAATTTATATGTCTTCGAGCATTTACCTTAGAAAAGAAGATATGTGGCTACATTACAGAAGTCTTACAGGGGCTTCGGAAGAACAACAGCAGCAGCAGCAACAACAAAAAACACCACGTCTGTATCTAGCTTATTAACTTTTTCAGAACTTTATTTTTACTGATTGTTGTCATATTTTCAGTTGTCTCTTTTCTTGTTGTATTAAAATAGCTTCCTGAAAAACACTTCTTGTTTTTTTCACTGGTCCAGCTAACCATTAGACAAAAACTCACTTTTGAAATTACTTTCCCCACACACACCCCTTATCTGCACTTCTCATGAATTTCTCCTTTTTTCCCCAGTATTCCAGAAAGCCCTTCCTTCTCACCTGATTATTACTGTTTTCAACTAGCTAAGGGAGAGTGCAGAGTGCTGAGACTCATCTCAGCAGTGCACAGTAGAACAATGAGAAACAATGGACATAGGTTGGAACACAGGAAAATTTGAACTTGATAAGGAAAGCATTCAAAAATAAATTTAAAAAATAATTATTATGGTCAAACACTAGCACAGGCTGCCCAGGAGGCTGTGGAGCCTCCATCCTTTGAGGAATTCAGAACTTGACAAGTTCCTGAGCAACCTGTTTTTAACAGAACATGGTTGGACTACAGAACTCTAGAGGTGCCTTCCAGCCTACCTGATTCTATTCTAAATCACCACAATCTGTAAATCTGTATGTCTAAGTGTCAGTTAATAGCAAGAACATTAAAATAAGCACACTTAGGCACGCTACCTATGTGGTATAACCTATGCTGTTTTCATTGTCAGTACCACTACTTTAACCTACTAACTGTTAGGCACTGAAGGAAGCACAGAGCAGTTATCTTTAATACATGAGTCTGCTCTGAGGCACACTGGCTACCTTTAAGGTTCATGAAATTTTTTTAATTAAAAAAAAAAAGAGTTCATGCTTATTTATTTATTTTTAAAGACCCTCAAAAGTAGAATGGAAACCCAGTGGACAAAGGCAACCTAGCAACATCTTGACCCAGATGACTTGACTTCAGCAGTTTAAAATAGTACTTCTGCCAATGCAGTTACACAGCCAGCAGGAAGATTTTATTTATGGGGTTGACAGAGATGTGGAAAGGGTAAGTGGGGTAAGAGAAAGTAAGGGTGTAATTCATTTTAACAGAAAATTTCTGAAGTAATTAACGTGTAATTTAAATATAATCTTAAGTAGCGATGCTCTTTTCCACTTTCTCTCTTGCATGTAAAAACAAAGTGAGGACAAACACTGAATAAAACGGACTTTGAAATTTAGGTGCTGTTAAAGTTGGATAGCATCTGCAAATATTTCAAGAACACCACATTCTAAATACTAAAGCATTATACTGAAGACTTCGAGTTTTCCACATTTTACTGTGGTATTTTTACACAAAGTTGGAACCACGAAAACATAAAACTGGCAAAATGCACAAATATTTCCAGACACTCAGATGCAAAAGTCAAAGAGCTTTTGTGGGAAGAACCAACTGTTACAATTCTCTTCTAAATGCAAATGCAAAGCAAGACACCAACAGAATCTACATTTTATTGTACTTCTGCTCAGTGGATTAAAGCATCGCTGTATCACAACAAAACCACAGTTAAGACTTTCTTCTGCAAAAAACAAAATGTGCTTATGGCTTTAGGAAACTGGAAGGACTACATCTAAATAAACTAATGAAGACAATCAATATTGTAACTTTTTCATCAAAGCATAAGAATTTTTGGCACTGTTAAATTGAAGCTATTTTTTTTCCCCTAGAAAGTAGTAAGACACTGCATAAAACATGCCTGATGGAATTATCACCAAGAAAAAAAACAGAAAAACACTTATATTACAATTTATATAAATCCACAAATAGATGGTTGTATTCAGCCCCTTAAGTATCCAATTCTTATTAAACTAATGTACATTACAAACATGAATGCATAATATTGTGCTTTCAATTCTTTATACATCATTTCTAGAGGCATATTACAAAACCCTGTTTGTTTCAGAAGTGAAATTCCTTTACGGAAATCAGGGAACCACCCAAACAGTATTTTACTGTTTGGGCATTATAAGGATATATTTCTTAACTCTTTCATTATGACATTTATGAAATTAAAATGAAGGGATCATTTTTCAATACATTTTAGAGAAGGCGTCTTTCAGACCATTAATCAAAATGACTGACGCAACAAGGCGGCAGCAGCTGTAGCAGCTTTAGTTCTATACAGCAAGTCAAAAGGCATACCAGAAGCAAATACATGGCTGTAACTTATGTGAGGTGCGTTGTTCTTCTTTACCAACTACTCCTCACTTAGAGTGGCCACAGTATGGTCTTGCTCAAACAAGAGATGCTCCGTTATAATAAACTTACTTGGGAAATTCAAGATTTATTACAAATTCTTCAATATCCCCAAGAACTGTATTTCAGGACCTCATAATAAAAGTTCAAGGAATACAGCCCATTTATCATCACTTTCTAAAAATCATTTTTTCCAAAATTTGCAATGGAGGAAAAAAGAGAACACTTTCAACTTCATCAAAAATGTGAGAAATCTTACACCCACAAAATTCTTATCCTTCCAATTGTATTAGTTTCTTCAGGGTGTCTAAAAGAGCAGCACTGACTTACAGTTAGTGCTCCTGATCTTCACAATGAGAGGTATATATTTTTAACATATCCATCAAGCAGTTTCGAAACTTAATACTCATTATGCCCAGGCACTGCCATATATATTGAACCAGGCAGCAACACAAAGCACACAGAAAACTGGGCTAACCAGCTGACCCAGGCTTCCTCCAAAACCTCCCCAGCAAGCGAGAGCTTTAGAATGCTCCGAACAGAGTCCTGAGGTGCAGCTACTGAGACATTGGTTCAAAACAGGACACCACATTATGCTGTGAAAAACACGTAGAGACCTGTTTCTACGATCTAAACAATTATTCATAATGGGCATGAGCTGGATCAACCTACTCTTCCAAATAAGCTGTTATAGATGTTATTTTTACAGTGTACTAAAACAACCATTGGATTCTACTGATTCTGCTGGTCCTTTAAGCCAAGGAAAATGGGGAAGCGAGGAACAGCATCTTCAGTGCAACAAGATAACCTACCGCATGAACCACTATCACTTGTTTTCCACTCTGTAGCACACCATTCACTTAAACAGTGTTCGAGACAGTAAGAGTTTCCTTGTTACAATTTTTAGTTTATTTCCTTGGAACAGAAATCAGAAACTCAGGAAAAAAAGAGCACAATAAAAGGCCAGAAGTGGCAAGTACAAATAGAGGAATGAAATACGTGGTTTTCTCAGCTTTCAATTACTGAGTAACGTACAAAGATAGATCTAAGTCAGTCTTTCCTTTCGGCTATTCATATGAATAATGCTTTAAACCCCAAACCAAGTTGCAATTTTCCCATTGTAACGTATCTACCTATTTAAACTCAATCAGAGACCTATATAGCTTGAGATATTTTAAACTAGAAAAAGCCATTCAACAACTGTCTCACAGTGGACGTCTACAGTCCCTTCATATTTGTCCTTGTGCTTAACACTTCCTGTTTGTTGGTTCTCTGGAAGGCTTTCTGGGGTATTCTCTTTACAGAAAGAGACAAACTGAGTCCTGGGCTTCCACTTTCTGAGGCTACACTCATAATAACAGGCTGCTTTCCAAGCATGCACACTATCTCCACTATTTCCACTCCGCTTACAACAGAAGAGTTAAACTCCACTTCCCCACCTCCCAACTAAAAAAAAAGTAAGCTTAGCTAAGCATTTTCAGAAGGACACCTCTGTTTCTTCACATCCGACATGCTTTCACTCCAACACAGTAGCTCATCTACAAGTACTACCACCCAACACACTTCAGGAATCGCGGGCACTGCCTTTTCAATGACTTTGATCAATAGGGCTTTCTTTTGGGAAAGCTTGTTGTGATAGTGTTGCAGAGTTCATAAAATGGAAAGACCTTTTAGGAAGAGTAAAGTTTGTTTCCTCGAGATACTTAATCTCTGTATTTGTCCGACACCCTTAAGAAATGTGTTCCATAACTGGGTGAAGACTAGCTGTATCCAGTTTCTGCCATTTGTTCTGTTTTGTGATCTTTATTGCCCTTGTGACTTTAAAGCCACAGCTGTCAAGGGCATCCCTGGACTAAAATTAATTTCTTTATGTAGCTGACTCTCAGTACCTTAATGGCTTTAAAAAAAAAAAAAAGAAGTAGGATCAAAGGCCTGAAAATAATGCTGGAAGGTAACTAAGAATTGGCAAGTAAGCCCTATGTAGCAAGAGGAACCCAAAAGCCACAGCCAGCTCTCAGTAGTTTAACTCTGAACTACCTGAAGCCAGTGCTTGAGCTTCATAATCAGATGCAGTCAATTACTCGAGCCTTATCTGGATATAAAGAAGGCATGAGTTGACATGGTACCTTATCTAGGAAGTAAGGATATTTCTTAAAACATGTGAGATGAAGAAAGGTAAGAGAGATCATGGGAGATCAAGAAAGATACCCACCGTCATGATGAAGAACGGATCAGCTTGTGTCTGATCTTTTCACTCCAAAAATTTGTATGCAGTCTGGGTTTTGGTTTTTTTTGTGATAGAAGAAATTGAGAAAAAGATACACAGCCAAACATCATCTGGTAAACAGTGGGCAGATAAACCCCATTTTCTCGCTTTTTCTCTCCCATTAGTGGGGAAAGTCTTGTAAGAGATTCAGGAGGAAGGGTAGCACTGGTCACGTCAGGCCCCCCAGCTGAAGGTCAAAGAGAAGAAACCATTCCCTGTCATCACTGTACACAAAGTGGAGCTTTGAAAATGCTGAATCATCAACTCCATCTGTATCAGAGGTGGACTAACAACTCATTCTATCAGACTGTAGAAGTGGAGGGGAAAAAAAAAGTACTGTGACAATTAAATTAGCACTGTATGGTACATTTAACTATGCTGACTTCTCTCTTAAAAAGATCACCACAGATATGTGGCTGTGGTATTCTGAGTGAGTCACTGCCATTGGAAATCTTTCAAGCTACGAAAGAATTATTTAAAGGTTCAGAAACTGGCTGGTGAGGATAAACAGGAATATTCTAACACATATGCACAAAGAGAGATCCTATATACACTAAGGATTTAGAAATTCCTAGACTTGTATTATAACATAAATGCTTTCAGATAGAGAAAAATTTTCAAGATATTTTGGAAAGATTTCACATACCCTACAACTAAGAAATACCAGTTCTTCTCCATTATTGTCTGAATTTCTACCACAAAGATTGAGAGAGTCTCAAATTTGCAACTTAAATTTCAAAACTAGAGAGCATACAGTATGGTAAGAACATATTAAAAGCAAATGAACCTGCATTTAGTGCATTTCCTTTCTACTTACTATTAAAAAAGGCAACAAAATGATTGGTACAATAATCAAAATAGGCTATGCATTTGTTAAATCGTAATGACAGTTCTGACTACAATCTAATACTTAAGAACCCACGCATCTTACAGCTGACTGGAATTTTTGGGGCTTTTAAGAGTTCACTACCACACCTAGCAATAACATTAACACTAAAAGAAGTACTATGTTCCAAGGGTAGTCTGACACTCGACTAAAACAAATAAAATACAATTAAAAAAAAAAAAAAAGCAAAAAACCCCAAACAAACCAAGAAACACATGGCTAGATGTCTGTGTAAAGAGATACATGTATTAAACTACTACTAGACACATATATTACAGCTATTAGGGGCACATCATTTTTTTTTTTTAATCCTGAAGAATTCTAGAATATTTTACAGAGCACAGCACGAAGCACCATAAGAAGAGTCTGTCCTTGCAATTAACTCAACAGGATTTTTTTAAAATGTGTTCGCAACTTCATTTGAATCTCAAATTACTATTATTGTTGTTGTAAGCAGGATATGAATAACTGGTGACTAATAGCCCTGCTGTTATACAGTTTACCAGTATACTGATGAGATTAAAAGAACAATGACTATTAATGCGAGGTATATGCATATTCAACACTGACCTTTTTTTCTTTTTTTTTCCCCTTAACTTCTCAGTTAAGACTGGCAAAATATAGTGAATGAGGAAGTCTAACTGGTCTAAAGTGGCCTTTCCTGCACAGAAATATTAACAAGAAAATCCCTGCAGAGCAAGAGTTCCTATAATCCACGATCATCCACAATTGATAGATATCATCCATCATCAATGCAAAGCCAATGGGCAAGAGAGACAGGCTTTGAACACACTTAGAATTGTTCATTTAATGTTCTTCCAGGATTTTCTCCATATAAAATAAACATGTAGCAATACAAAATAATTCAGATATTTGGAAAAAGTCACTAGTTTTTCCTCCTCAATTTCTACTTTACAGCTGACAGGACTTTATTTGTACCATGATAAGCTCCTCTCAACATCTGGAAAGTGAGAAGTTAGAGAATTTAAAATTCTACTAGTCATTTATTTTCTTCCAAACTGGAATTTAGTCTCTGAATTTCAAAATTTAAAAAAATCTAAAACATGAGGAAATTATAGCATACATTCGAGAAAAGCTCCCAGGAAAGGTTGTTAATTTTAACTCAGGACTGGGATTAAAAACTTCTCAAATTGCTCCACAGCAGCAATACTGTAAGAATTGTAAAATTGTTTGTCCTAGGAAACTATAAAGCCAAGTACAAAATGACCCAGCATCCAATAACCCTTCACTCTCCTGCAGACTCAATTAGTATATCACAGCAACAAAAAAAAAATACATTCTTCACACACAGATATTCCTAATTTCCAAAATATTCCAACAACATAGTTTTAAGAATGTCATCTTACTGATGGAAGCTTCAGAGTCTTTTGGCTTAAACACCATCCTTAACATTATCAATAGGCCTGCTGGGATGAACATCTGACCTCTAATGCTTGCTAAATATACTCAAAATTATCACTAAGTACATGATGCAGTGTTGGAGTATGTGTGATTTCCTTTCAGCTAGTTTATCTAGCACTTAACATTGTTTTGTGGACTAGAACAAGCTTCCTTTTTCTAGTGTGGGTTCTACTACACTAACAAAAACAGCAACAACAAAATCATGTAGATATTGTCATGAATAAGTAGCAAAGTACAAATATGGTAAAATGACATTATTTCTTATGGTCAGCCAAGGAAGAAAAAGACTGCGACACAGCGATGTAAGCAGATCCATACAAGTGCACAAAGCCATCATGTACAGTTCCAGAACTGGCACACATTATATATAATAATGCTTTAATCATTAATTAATGAATTAAAACCCACCTTGAAACACGAGAGATTACATTACAATAATAGCCAGACCCCATCTATTCTCCTTTCCTTTACTGTTTTTTCTTTCATATAGTATTTTTACATAACACTTTTCAGGAGGTGCCAGTAAGGTCCAATATTAGAAGACTGCGCAGACACCCGTGGGGGAGGAAGGGGTAACTCTCGTTGGAGAAGCAGGAGTCTTTACTACGTGAAAATGAAATGGGCCTAAAGCTGCAGAGAGACTAAAGGTTACCTCAAATAAAAGTTGCTTACCTGATTCGTGACCTGAAAAGCAAGCAGAAAACAGAGGGGAGTTAAGACCCCAGTTAGATCCGCGGGCTAAGACCTCCCCCGCTCCCTGCCCCCACCAGCCGTCCCTCAGCCCGCGACGCTGAGCCCGGAGCGGCCCCGAGCCCTCTCTCCCCTCCGCCATCCTCCCTCCCGCCAGCAGCCAGGCAGGTAGGCAGCCCGCCCGCGCAGACCGGCAGCTCCCCCGCCGACCCTGCCCCCCCGAGCCGGGCACTCACGTCGGGGTTGGCCTCCAGGGGCAGCCAGCGATGGGGCTCCATGGCGGCGGGGCTGCTTCTGCTGCCGGCGGTGGGCTGAACCTCGCAGCACGGCACTGACAGCGCCTCACGCCGCCTCGCCTCAGACCTGACCCGGGACCGCACCACCGAGCCGCGCGGAAATGGGGGGAGGGGCGGAGAAGAAACCAACCCTCCCGAGCCCCCACGCACACCTCTCCCCCGCTGCGGAGCGGCGGGCCGAGGCGGCGAGCACGGCGATGAACGTCTTCCCCCTGCGTGCTCCCGGGCAACGACGGCCCGGAGGGTTCCCGGT
>VULJ01010680.1:2005928-2026486 GCA_010084205.1 Eudyptes chrysolophus
CGCCGGGCCCGGCACGGCCGCCCGTTTGGGGGGAGCGCCGGAGCCCGCTGCCGCTGGCCGCCGGGGCCGCGGCGGGTAGCGGGGCTGGAGGGGAAGCAGGCGCCAAGCGCCAAGCAGCCGCGCCCCTCTCAACCGGCCTCCAGCAGGCAAACTGAACCGCAGCCGTTCACCGGCGGCGAGGTGCGTACAGCGTTCGGGAAAACGCACCCGTGGGAACGGGATAGGCCACGGGGCGAGGCGGGACAAAGGGATTCAGACGGAACCGTAAAGCAGTGGCAGCGAGCAGCCTCCACATCGCCTCGGAAGACTTCAGCACGTGTAGCAGCAAGGACACAGGCGGTGAGGTCCCCGTACGATCCGCCAAAGCTTACTCTAAGATGCATTAAAACCAATTAAAAACAGCATTTCTCTTCTAATGCTGGGAATCCCCTCATACCTTCCCATCTCAGGAGCATAAACGTACCACTTCTTGGCCTTCAGGCTAAGATCAAGCGCAGTGTAATATATACGTACCATATACAGTGTAATATACGTTTTAGATATGTACATACATATCAGATTTAGTGTTACGCCTTCTTTCAAGTTAATTCAGAAAAGCTAAAAATGAAGGAACGCATCATTTTTTGGCTCCAGCCCTCCCCGACTGCTTCTGCCCACCGCTCCCTACAGACTGCGGCTAACCTACGTGGCCCCTCGCAGCACCTGCATGAGGCCTTGCATTTTCAGAAGAGGACGTTTGGACAAGATTTTTTGTAGAAGCCCATGAGCGGGACCTCCAGGCCTGCCCAGCATGCGACCAGAAAGATCTGGGGCAGCGGGAAGCAGGTGGTTGAGCGTGCATGTACGTCTAAGGTGAGCAGAGAAGCTGCAGGAAAGATAAGAGACTGCGCCAGTTTACAGGCAAATCAAAGAGCCCCACGAGAGAAGGAAGCAGTATAATAGGAGCAAATGGTGTCTCTAGGTACTGCAGAAACGGGAGTACCAAAGTGCCAGGCGGCAATCAGGGTAGGGCGTTGGGGATACCATACAGTCGAGGGCCCAGGCGCTGGAGAAACCCAGTTAACAGATACACTTTCTCCTGTCTGCCTGAAGAGCTTTTTGAAGAACTTGGTGTGGCTCTTCAGAGTGTTGATGCAAATTACGCCCCGTTCTGTAAATGTTAAGTTTATGAAATGGAGTAAGTTACCTAGTGATGTTTTTATTTTACCCCCCCATAATCACTTAGCAGGACTACGGTGATGCTACATGCCTGTGCCTGAAGCTTCTGTGTTGACCTACCAACAATACTGTAGCGCATCTCTTCAGCAATCCAGCCTACCCGCAGCTCATGAGATTTGTCTCCTAGTTGCTATACCAAGTGTCTCCTCGTACTAAGTTCTCCATCCTCATCTAGCTAAAAGATGGGCCTGTACTGTTAGATCACCATCACAGTCCGCCTCTACCTTCCTCTGCCACGAAAAGCTTCACAGAGCACGCTTACAGAAGGCAGAATTTTCTAAAGACACGCAGTTTAATTCTGTGGATGGGCGGGCAAGCTGAAATCTTTACATACTTCACCACTTTCTGTTCCAAATTCAAAGAACTGCATGGGTGTTTACGCGTTGATGAAAAATAACTCCAAATTTCAGCAAATGATTCTGTTAATTGCCAAACCGCCGCCATATTCAACTTCACATCTACCTTCACATCTTGCAGAAAGAATGAAAAGTAACGTAACAAATATTAGTCATAGTGCTAAAGGCACTACTAAGAGACTTGATGAAATTGTAATATAAAGTAATATGTAAATTTCTCTAGATAACAAAGTACGTAATAGAGTTACCTAAGTTGAGAAGAGATTGTTAAGTCCTTGCTATCACAGACAGATCTTACCAGTACCTACGTTGCTAGTGCTTTGACAATCATGAGGTCATAAAAACATGTACTACTCAAAAACATTTGCACACTTAATGAGATACTTTAAAAGGAAGAGGCCAAGATCAGACAGACCATAAAAGTATAAAGCTCATAAACATACACCATGTTCCATCATAATTACTCTTCTCCTGAAATATCTTCTAAATTCTTTCCTTAACATTTACTGAAAATACATAATTTTAAACTAGTGAGCGCTACTGTGTGACAAGTTATGTTTTATTATTCTGTCACAAACAGTCTTACAATAGATCTACTGAGATTGTAGCATTACAATATAGAAAAGAAGCTAAAAGCAAATGTAAAACTGGTTACTAGAAAAATCTAATACTTGCTATTTTGAAAAGGTGAAACTGGTGGAGGATCTGTGTTGTTTTAGGGCTCCAGCCACACCCCAAACTTACTTCAGTTCAGTTCAGTATGCAAAGCTTGCACGGTTCAAGCCGTAGTTTTACAATAAATGGCCATTTTCCCATTAAACTGAAGACAGAGTTTATCTACACAGATCATCCATGAACTGCGCAGTTGATCTGCAGGTGTACAGGCCAATTCCACAACACACCCGTACAAGGTATGGTTACTCTATGGATCCAAGTTCAATACACCGCGTGTACTCCACACACACGGAACAGTGCGTGGTTTGTGTACCCCAGAGACAAAGAACACCAAGACAACCCTGATGCCAGATAACAATAAACGGAACTGAGTAAACAACCCGTTGTGCAAGCCAGGTGTGACTTGGACTGGCGTTTCCAAAAGCCTCCCCAGACGATCCTCACGCCAGCGCCGTTTCCCAAGCCATCGCTAGCGTAAGCACCGGCACAGGGGCCTGCAGCGGGAGGGCACGGCCGGCCTGAGGCGAAGCACGGGTAGGCCCGGCAAGGCCCCGAGCCGCTATCCGCAGGTGACCTTTTCCACCCGTCGCCTGCAGACCCCGTAGTCCCTTAAAACGCTGTCCTGGTTTTACTTGCACCTATTTAAGAAGCGATTTACTTCGAGGAGGACAACATCCCCCACGGCGTCGAGGCGGGATAAACCAGGCGGAGGGCGCAGGCCCGCGCGCGGGCAGGCCCCGCCCTCCCCCCAGGGGAGAACGGCGCATGCTCTCTGCCTGGCAGCCAATACGGGAGAGGCCGCTGGCCCTGCCTCGCTCTGGTACCGCCCGGAGCCAATCAGGGCGGCGAGCGTTGTGTGGCGGAAGTCGGGCCTCGGCGGCTGCGCGGCGCCATGGCCGCCGGTTCTGCGGTGGTGCTCGCGCGGGCGCTGGAGGCGCTGGGTGAGGGAGTGGGGAGGGGACGGGACCGGGCCGGACCCCGGTGTGGGGGCGGAGGGGAGCTGAGGGGGAGCTGGGCCCACCCGGGCCCGCAGGGTGGGGTTGTGGAGGGGAGCGCGGCCGGCCGGGGGTGCGGGCGCTCCCCCCCACCTCCTGAGGGCTTAGCCGGGGGGCCGCCCCCGCGGAGCCACCTCACCCGGGGCGAGCCGTTCCCGGTGGGTCCTGGCGAAGGCTTGTGGTGGGCCAGCGGGGTCTTCCCGGGCTGTCCGCGGGTCGGCTTGGGGGCTTCGCCGCCGGGAGGCGGCCTGGGCGTGGTAGCGTAGCCTTAGGGAGAGCAGCGGTCCCGTGCTGCTGGTGCCGGAGGGCAGCCCCGGGCACGCCCGGCTTCCCGGTAAGCTGGGGGACTCGGTGTGGATACAGCTCCACAGGGTCGGGGGAGTTTTTCAGGGCTGTCAAACCGTGCGATTGCATAGACTGCGTCTGGGGCTCTGAGGCCTTGTGGAGTCGCTCCTATTAGACTTTACTTGAGATGATGAGCAAGTTACGTTAATGTAATTTCAAGACAAACTCCCTTAAAGAAAGCTTTGCTTTTAAGGTAAATGCATGCATGATGACCTAGGAATTCTTCAGAGAGAGATTAGATTTATTACTATTACACTTTAAGGACTTGCTTCTGTTCACTACTGCTTGTGTTTTTCAGGTGTTGGTGGTGCAGCAGATAAGATTAATTTAATACCTCAAGACTTTTTTGCAGAACTGGTAAGCAGGGCAATAAATACGATGTGGCAGGGCTTCTGGCACGCTTTAATTCTAGGAAACCTTTTTGTTTAAGCTCTTCTTGTTTTTGTCCCTTGCAAAGGGAACCTTATGTATGTGGTAGCTTAGATATACGTGACTCATAAAGTGGACCCGTCCTGCTAAGAGCAATAGGATTGCTTTAAATTTATGTTTTTATCACAAAAGATTTCTAAAAATGTATTTTTGTCTTTCATCTAAATGAGGTATCAAGCTAGCCTGTTTAGAAAACATTCAGCTTGTTTACTGTAGTGTGCACTTGAAGAGGATGACTGTTCAATTAGTATGAAAATGGTGTGTTAAGTAGGAATAGCTAGTGAGGTAATAATTAAAAGTCTTGACTGAGTTTATTTGCTTTTCTTGGATTCGATGTAATTTTAAAATCAGTCATTTCAATGACTTTATTCTCTACCCTGCATTTAAAGCATCCTCCTGTTGTCCATTTTTGCATTAACCGGTTTCCTTTTTTGTTTTGTAATCTCCAAGTGTTCAAACTAGCTTTGTCTTTTATATTAAAATATGCATTAAGAATGTTTTCAAACTTACTTTCTTTACAGTGTGAACAAATAATTCAACATCTGAACCATAAGATCCCAGGTGTAAATACAGCTGAACTGTGTCAGGTAGGTTTGGATACTAGCACCTATGAGCAAGTATATTAGCTGTATATGCTGTAAAGGATAGATTCCCCAAGTCAATTTTTTTGTGTGTGTGTAAACAAAGAGGGTTTTATTAATGCATAATTTATTATTATTTGTAATTGTTTGAACGTTCTGTTTCTAGAGAATTCAAACATCTGGGATTGAGATTAATGTTGGTGACCTGGCAAAAATAGCTAATATTGTTTCCTTTCTATTTAGGTAAGCACAAAATAATTTACTTTGCCTCATGTCTTTTTTTTCCCTCCACACCAACTTAATAGTGGTGTTTAAAAGTGACATCAAATGTGGGTATAAAATGAACTGATTTGGGAAAAGGGCAAAAGTTTGTAGCTCTCAGTACACAAAAAAATAATTTCTGGGCTTAGTTTATGTTCTTAAAAAATTTGTGGTTACTTAACGTATAGTCTCACTTTTTGTAATAAAGAAAAAAACAAAACTAAAGAGAGGAAATTGTTCCAAGATCCTGTCTGCAAGCTTTAGAACTACTGGCAAAATAAAAGAGGAAGTTAAGCTCAGGTCTAAAGCTAAGACAGCTAGGCCTTTGCCTGGAAGAAGTGTGCTCTAAAAACTTCTTGTGTCTTAGAGATTAGAAACCAGCATTTGTGCCTGTTTGAAGGGCACACAGTTTTATAATGTTGAACTCTGCTATGATAAAGGTTTTTAGGTAGTATTTTCAGCTGTTGTTTTGCTGTAAGTTTTTTCTATTTTCAGAAAGATAAAATTTTCAAGATCTTGCATGTTCTTTTAATATCTAGTATCTAAATATTTGTTGTAACATTAATATGACTGAAGAAAATATACTAGTAGAAATTCAACATGCTACTTTTTCCTCTATAAAATATAAAGCCCTAAATTATATTAGACCATGCTACTTGGAGGACCAACTCTCTTTCTTTTTTGTTAACGTCTCTTTAAGAGGAGTGGATCTGCATGAACAAACCTAGGGTGGGAATTTTTTTTTACCTGTTTCTGTAGAGGAAATTGAGTGGCAATTTTCCTCTAGACTTGCTGCCTTTTCAGTTGAGGGTTTATTGCATCATTTGCCTCCTGTTAGTACCAATTATACCATTACCTAGAGGTCCTTGCTTGCCTTTTGGTGATACTTAAATTACCTCTCCTAAATGTTTAATTAAACTGCCTTGTTTCTCAAGTAATAATGTTTAACTGCTCTATGCACACATCGTTTACTGAATTATGCCTTTTTTCAGTTGCAACAGCACTGTGGAGGCTGTGATTATTTTTGTTTCAATGTTGTGTGTTGTGCAAGCCCAGCAAAGCTTGGTTTCTGCATATTAAGACACATTAAAAGTCAAGTCATGTTGTTTCTTGCATGTGGATACAAAAGATTAGTAAAATATTCTGGCGAGAAAAAAAAAATCATGGGCTGCCTAATTATTGTAAAGTATATAGACACGTAAAGCAGAAATAAAAATTGCCTATTTGGGGTGAAGTGAGAAATTTTATTAAATTCATGGAAGATGAAATTGATGCGGTCTTCTTTGGATATACCTATAGCACAGCCGCCAGGAACAATCTCTCTACGGAAGAACTCGTCACCACCTTGGGCAATGCAGTCAGCGCGCTGCCAAAACATGCAGTTCAAGTTATTCGTCATGTATGGAATGAGCAGGGCAAATCCATTAGTGTGTCAGAAGATGCAAGAAATATGGCCACAGTGGGGCAGGTAACTGAATGACAAAGTGCAGTTGAGCTAACTATTAAGTTTTCAGAAATGTCAGTGCTTCATTGTGTATGTTGTATTGTCAAGCACACGGTGGTATCTTAACTGCCGAAACCTTTCCTGTATATGTATATATGTTTCCAAATGTCTACCCAGATAAAGAAGCATATACAATAAAGGTTGTCTAAATGCTGAACAGTTTTCTAATATCATTGTTTGGATGATAAAGTCGCATTTCATACCTTTTTAAAAATTAGTGCTTCATAGTACTATTAGGGAAGGTGAGTGGCAGTCAGTGTGGCAGACAATTGTATTAGCTGTTTATGTAAATCTGTTTGAAGTGTAATTTGAATTGTTCTTTAGAGTTGATAACACCAGCACTTGATTGTTTTAGGCTTTGTCTCCCTTAAGTTTAAACTCTTTTTAAAGATACTTTCTGTCAATTTCCAGCATTCCTTTTTTCTCCTTTTTGAAAAAATAACACAGTGTATTTGCATTTTAAGATTTATTTTTTTTTCCTAACAACAGTTTAAAAGAGTATGGAATTGGGGGGGGAGAAATCTTTGAGGCTTGATAGTAAGCTTCTAAAGGCTCTCTTCACTTCTTTATTCAACAGTTCTGCCTATCATAAAAGGCTAAAAATGATAACTTACCTGTCTGAAATGTTTTTATGATGTACTTTGATTTATCTAAAATAGTTATGAAATGCCTTAATTTTTTACCATTATTGCTATTATAAAACCTTTGTGCGCTGTCTGAGGTTTTTCTCATGTTTCCACTTGATTTAGAAACTTCTAATAAAAAAAAAAAAACACAACATGACAAAAGCACAAGTGACATGCAAGCCAGGTCAACTCTGTGGCTCAAGCTCCTCTTACTAAACTTTAAATAGACTGTACTTGACTATTGACAGTGCTTGAATAAGGAAAACGGATTAAGGGAAGTAACTTACTAAATTGCTTTTTTTTCACTATTAAAAGGAAGGGCAGATGATTTTGTATTCACAGTAGTATCTGAATGTGTTTTGTTTCCCATTTGGACATGAGCCCTAGATGTCCTATATTGTCTGTAAAACATCCATCCAACAGAATAGCAATGGTAGGCTAGACCTCTTCCTTTAACACTGTTTCCAATGATTTTCTTCTTTGTAGTTTGTAGATATTAAGTGGAAACTGGGAGTTGCGATGAGCTCTGACACCTGCAGGTCTCTGAAGTATCCTTATGTTACAGTGACGCTAAAAGTGGCAGACCCTTCGGGACAAATAACAGACAAATCTTTTGAAATGACGATCCCACAGTTCAAGGTCTGTAATCAGTGTTACTTGATTCAGTCTCTTAAAACAACAGTGACATTGTTGTGAAGGAGCAACTGTATACCTTGATGCATATGTTTGTGTTGCTTATTTACTAATACAGTCATTCAAAGATGAACCATTAAATAATTATTTAAAACACCAAAGCTAAATACTTACTTCATAGCATTTAGTTCTACATCACTTATCCAAAAATGTTAATTTAGAAGTAATTAATCTGTTCTCTTACAAATAAGCTAACAACTGAAGACATAAAGACTTTTGGACCTTTCTTGTCAGCTGTCACTCTGCCTTATTCAAAATGGATGGAATATTCTAAATCTATGGAATTGTTCCCCGGCCTCAAAATCTAGAACTTGGGTTAAGCCTAACATTTACTAATGATTAGGAATGGAGGTCAGTCTGCTTTGTCACCACTGGCTCTTAATTGCTATGCCTTCATCTATGAACTTAAGTAACTTTGTTTAATTTTGCATAAATGTGGCACTTCTGTTGTCATTCCTGTTTAAAGGGCAAATACATCACATAGAATATGGTACAAGCTTACAAATAAATAAATCCTTGGAGTTGAACTGGCAGGAATTTTAGAAGGATATTGTGAATCCTTAGGTGGTGAAATGTATTAATTCTGGTTGAAACCTATTTAGTAATTTGCTGTTCAACTACTATCAGAAATGGATGCTATACTTGAGAAGCCTGGATTATTTCAGCTGGGGATAGAAACACTTGCATAAGAAGGTTTTTTGGTGGTGGTTTTTTTTGTTGTGGTGTGAGAGCTATTTTGTATTTTTCTTTCATAGCATCTTCTCTTATTAATAGGCAAACCCATGCAAATAAGGCATCACCTGTGTAGATTTAATAGTGAATGTGCCCAAATGCCAACCAGCCCACAAAAAGAAAAGCAGAAACTTTCAGTTCAAGCTGCAAACTGTAACTGAAGAGGGAATGTGAGAAACATGGATTGTGATTTTTGTCCAACATGCTAGTTGGACAAAAGCTACAGTTCAAGCTTTTCTTCAAGCAACTGAAATTTACCTTAACTCTTGCTTTTTAGAACTTCTTCAGACAGTTCAAGGAAATGGCGGCTGTTCTGGAAACAGTTTGAAGAGAACTCTTTATTTACACTGAAATGTCGGACAGACTTAGATCAAGTAAACTTTCCGTTCTGCACAGGGAATAAAGTGCCATTGTTCAGCAAGGTATGTATATTTGTCTTTTCGACAGGTATTTGTCAACATCATCCTTGCATTGCTGTGAAGATTTCTTCGCTTTTGAATACTTGAAGCCAACTCTGCAGTGTTTGTGAAAATGCATTCGGCTTTGTTCATCCTGGTAGACAAAAGATCAGGATGTGTACAGAGAAGCATCACTGTAGACTTTCTAATATCCAAGAGTAAGAAACTACATGTAAGAAACTACACATTTAACTCTGGAGTGTGGAAAGACACCTGAAAATGTTGACTGGGAAGATACTGAGAGAAGTGTAAATCCTATGTTAACATTTTTGTCTGTACAATTGAGATGCGCTTGGACTCAACGATAACATTAAGTATAAGGAGTATATGAAGTTACACATAACAAGCATACAGTTATTCTTGAAGAATAGCAATGTCAGGTAGTTAGTCACAGGTATTTGCGGACCTGGCTTCCAGTCTTCTTTTACTAACTGGAGAATGTACTTGTCCTAACAGCTTGTTTATTTCAAATACCTATTTCCCACCACCTAGGCTTATAAAAACTGAGTTAATGCATTAAGCTTTTCTGGAGACCCAAAATTTATTCTCGGAAATGAAGCCCAGAGGCTAATTTTAAATAAAGGTAGAAAAGTTAATTTAATTCAAAAGCATTTTAATATATTTTTGCCTTTGCATTTAATCCCACTCTAGTCTGTGGCACTCTGCTTGATGTAGCTGCCTCACTCCAAGCTCTGAAATAGAAAAGTCAAGAGGAAACATGAAAATTCAGGCTGGAGTGTTAGCCAAGCACATCAGAGAAAGTACCACACTAAAAGTCAGCAAGATTTCTTTGCTTGTTGTATGGTGTGGCAGGAGTCCGCTGGACTGTGGTGTGAGCGCTTGCTCTCGGAGAATGTCCTGACCAGCAAAATTTTGACTTTGATTCTGAAGAATGGGGATATTTCCAAAGGGGGAATGATAAATCCAGTGTGCTTGCATGCTGTCTTTCCCCACCCCCCCCCTTAAGTTTTCGATAAACAAAACGCAAACTGCAAATATAGTGGGATGTAATAAAAACAATACTGTTGCATTTCAAGATGTGCTGGTGGTGTAGTAGAGCAAGTAAATCTGAAGAGAGACAATTCATACTGATAAGCAGACTGAAGTTTATGCTGCAACTTCAGAATGGTAGAGACTGAGAACCAGTTCTGCTGGGACAGTTCCTCACTGATTTCAGGGCCCCTTAAGTGAGAACATCTACCTTTCTAACCCACTTGCATTTTTTTATTAACTTTTTTAGAAGCTGGCTGAAAGTCATTGATACAGGTTATGCCTGCCTTTTTGCGTCATGAAAATAAACTGCAGCACATTGTGCGTGCTGCATACTGCAATCCTTTCAATAAAGAGAGATACACCCCCACTGTTTGGGCATTATGCATGGTGCATAAAAACAGTACTTGGAGTTGCTTAGAAGCCCAAATAAGTGAAACAGTGTTGGCTTTAACAAAAGATAGTGAAAGTTTTGGGCTGTGGCCATTGATATGGATGATGCTTCCTTCATGCTGCTGAAGTCCGAGGTGTTTGCTTTGTGGCTGGGGAGAGCAGATTGCTCTTTTCTGGGCCCTCTCAATGGAATGTCACAAAATGGTCTCAGGAACAGACTTCCCGTTTGCCTTTTCCCTTGTCTGTCTGCAAGGGCTCGGGGCTGAACATAGTGCAAAAAACCCTCTCTGTGTGTGTAAAAGTGATCTGAGCAGCTGATTTTTTTTTTTAAATATGAAGTTGGACTGTAAGGCTGCTATAACTGGAAAACATTGTCATGCATTGGCCTAGTGAATTAATTGGTTTACATCAATGCAAGAGTTCCAGAAAAAGAATACTTTTTAAGTAAAGCTGGAGCCTTACAAATACTTCCCATTTGTTCTAATGCAATTAAGTTCTTCATATAGCTGGAAATATTTGTGCCTTCATTGGAACTGGATGGAAAAGAAGATTTAATTAATCATGTCTTACCTTCTAGAAATGATTTAGTAGACGCTGGAAGGTAATGAGGAAACTCAGTTACCATTTTTGCTTGGTCCATCACCAAGAGGAGAAAGTTGGCAGCCTTTGAAAGTCTAACTTACATTTTGTCAAGTCAAATATTCTAGAAATATTAATGAATATTTTTGAAATGTCCCTGAACTCCAGCATGTTGTAAGTCTGGCTGGAAGATGCCTGGACACGTGTACTATACCAGTTTACTGTCTGAGAATTTTCAGAGGTGTTTATGGACATCTAGGAGATGTGATTGAAAGTTGGCTATGTACTCAAACTTCTGAGATTTGTCCTGATTGCTATCAGTAGGAATTCCTATACTGAGTAATGGAAGAATTAAGTACTTTGTTTAAAAAAAAACCAAAAACCCCACCAAACTAAAACCCTAACAGTTTGCAGGGTAGCAATATTAACGTGCAAACAAGCTGTTGAATTGTTTGTCTATATGTGCAGAAACCAGAACTTTTCAAAGAGAATCAGGAGTCCTTGCGTGTTCCTAATTCTACTTGTTGATTGATATGAAATTGTATAACACGAATATTTTTGTAAGTCCACAAATGGTCATTAAACACATAGGTAACAAAGATAAAGATGGTCTGTCTTTTGTTTGAAGCCTACTACATGAAAGTCTGTCTCTTAAATGCTGTAGTGAGTAAAGTTCAGGACTAGCTATGACTAAACTTCTTTCCTTATTAGATTAGGATGAAGTTCAGACATATGCGGTCTTTCTCTGTGGTGGGTACCAGGGAGCTGAGGGATAACTGCAGGCTGCAAGGAATGTTTGTATCAGTTACTTACAGCTAGACAAAATGTTGTATTGAACCAGGAAAAGACAGGGGACATACGAGATTAATGAAATTTTGCAGGAAATTGCATTAAAGTGGTTTTCTTTCCTTAATTGTATTTAGGAGACAAGTAAACAATTTTTCTTTTCAACATTTGCCTGAAACAGAGCAAGAGGAAGGAAGGGGGGGGAGAAGGGTCTTACACAGTAAACAAACCCAAGAAAGGGAATAATGAAGGAATCTCCTGGCAATGACTGACTGTTTTCTTTATCACATGACTTTTTTTTTTTGCATTCGTTTCAAACACACCAGCCCACTTGCAGAAAGCTATTTTGTAGAAAAATGGAGAAGGGCGCACAGAAAGAGTGCACAAATGGCTGTAGTCATGTCTGTGTGCTACTGTTTTAAATATTTAACTTCTGCATACTTTGGCCTAGTCGTGGCCAAAGTAAAAGCACGTCTCTGTTCCTGCTTCTGCAAAATTGTACTGCCTTGCTTTAACCACGTTTTGAAGGTATGTCACCTTGTTGTTCACTGTGAGCCCGTCCCCCTTTGTTTTTTTTACCTTCCCATTTTCAAGCCTTTGCACTCTTAGTTGAACACCTGAAGATACGTTAGCTTGGACCAATTAAAAACAAAGGTAGAGAGAGAATAAATTGGGGGAGAGGAAGAATGTTGTTTCTTCTTCCTGCTTGCCCTGTTCCCTATCGTATTTGATGGTTTTATTACCCTCTCAACTGTGGGTATAATGAGAGAGTAATTTCCACTCCTTTGCAGAGGCATGCAGGGTTCTTCTGTTTAGCCCTTGCAGGTACTAGAACAATATGGAAAAGTGCCCGAGTCATTTAATCTACCTGCAGCAAAAAATGCCCCATCTCTGAAGAACCTTTGCAACGGGGAGGGACGTAAAATTCAGCAGCCTCTATCCTATCCAGTACCCTGTGGTTGATCGTGGTACTGCTCATTTCCCAGACAGATTTTTGGTAAAATGTTACATGACTGTTGGTTGGACTGCTAGCTTACCGGGCATTCGCTTGGTCAGGAAGTTGGATCTGTGCAGGTCAGTACATGACATAACGAGTGCCTCGACCTGGGTTGAGCTTGCGTGGTATGCTGCTACAGTCCTCCCTTCCTGAGGCTCCATCACCTCATAAACAACTGGATTTGCTTGCCACTGCGCAATTTTGGCCAAATGTTTCCTTTATTTTTGTTTCTGCCGTACAGCACTGTCCATACATACTCATCCGGTTCCACTCTTGGTGCTTGAGTGCATGAGGAAGCACACGTGTTAGAGGGATGATGCTCAGCACTCCTCATACCCAGCTCTGGATGCTTTGAAAGACTTCCTGACTCTTGTTTCTGAGGCTTTTCTGAGGGGAGGTGGAGAAATGACCTGCCATTTAAACTGAGTTGCTGGGATATGTCTGTTAATTATTTATGACTTTGTGGTGTTGAGAAAGTGAGGAAGCTGAGATTGCTGATCTCCGTGAAGGCTAATTTTAGTGTTTCTGGGTTTCCTCTTCCCTGTGCTGCATTTTCCTCCTACGGCTAATTACGGCCTAGCTGCCCTAACCTGAGAACCATTTCTGTTCAATATGTGTAGGTGCCATAGTTTCCAAATACTCTGTTAGTGTTTACATTACAAATATTGTGATATTTAAAAATTGGAAATGTCAGTGTCAGTTTTGTATTTCGCACGGTGAGCTTTGGAACAGTAAGCTTTAATGTGCGTATTAAAAAAGAAGGAAAATTCTATTATTTCATACAATAAATTTCTGTGCCATAACGTATTTCAAGAGGACTTTGTCATAGCATCGGTCACCAGGTGGCACTGCTACATACAGTCTTGATACACGGTAATCCTTTTGAGAGCACGTCTGGCAACGGGATAAGGACTTTTGGTTTTCTCCCCCGTGTAGCTTGTATCTGAACTGCACACATTCACGTCACCATAACTTCCATCCTACTTCTTAGATTGTAGGGGAATACTCTAACTTCTGTGTTAATTATTAAAAAGATGAGTGTAAAGATTTACAGTGCCATAAACAACATTCAGCATCTTAATGGTAACAATATATACCATATGTTGTATATTTGCAGTAGCTTAAACCAGTAACTTAATTATACTAACACTTCTGCATTATGACTTGCTCTTTAAATAGCATCATGTTACGCTTCTATTGGGACCTATTCTCATTTTACATTTTTTTCCCTGTTTATACACCTCATAAATTTTTCTGGATCTGTATCTTGTTCATAGAATAAGCAGTTACATTTCTCTATCCAAGGTTTTTATGCAGTTTAACCACTCTAAAATCCTTCTTCCGTATTTTGTTATGCAGCCTAGTTTTCAGTGTCTTTACGCCATGCTTAGGAATACACTTCTCTGCCGCTGAAAGTGGCCCTGTTGCTTAATTCCCCTGTGAATTACCTCTGAATCTGAAAAAGAATGTTCAGATGTTGTTGGTACTACTGAAGCTGCAAAGAATTTTTCTGTTCCCCGTTAATGGGGCCAGAATGTCGTCACTGCCGTGTCTTGGGCAGGTTACAGGTGTTTTTGAAAAAAATACTCATCTGAGAGCTTGGCCAAAGTAAAGCAAGACAGGCTTCCTTCCCAGTGATGCTTCTGAACCAGCAAGTACCGAGTGCCGCAACCATGCATGAAGCTTGAGAGGGGTGTGAAAGTTTACATTTAAAATGAGTAGAGGAATGTAAGTGCGTGTCTCCCATGAATCGCTGCTGTGCTGTGCAATGCTGCTTCTCGCAGTTGGCAGTGTGGGAAGACAAGAGATGCTCAGCAGTCGACACAGTCAAGACAACAGATGTTGATTTACCTAGGAGAGAGTCAAGGATGATGAGAAAGAGGATTAAGGGGTTCCCATCTGTTCTTTTTTTTTTTTTTTTTGGCAGCTACGCTGGCACCATTCTTGGTATTGTGTTGGGACTACAAGTGCCCTGTTGTTCACGGTAAGCTGAAGCTTCTCCTACCAGTTCAACCAGTACTGAGTTGTGAAGTTGCAATAACATTTTTCATAGTGGTACACTCTTGAAGTCTTAACGATATTTGCATTTTCCTCTTGAAGAGATATAATGTGTGACCTTTGAAGAAGTACTCTTGCCTTCCAAAGTATCTCTATTCCATATTATTTCTGCATTCTGCTACAGATCTGTTAACCTTTCTAGCCTGTGGTTCATCCTTTGTAAGAATATATTTGTGGAATAATATAAAGATGTACCTTTTAGCTTTGGCAATGACAAGAAATCCTGTCTTAGTTTCCGTTTCTGGAGAGTTGGAGAGGACCAGGATCCCCTCCAAATCACAAAACGAGGTAGTGGGCACTGTCAGGGAGAGAAGTAGACTCCAGCAGCTGCACTACTCTCTTCTTCCTCATTTTTTTTTCTCTTCTTTGTACGTTACTGCAGTGGTCGGGGAATAGTAGAGAAGTAAATGTCTCCTTTATATAAAAGCAGAAATAATTGGGAATGTGGAAGTTCTTGTTGCAGAAGTTGCTCTATCTCCTGTAATAACTAGCTTTGCAACTGGCCTGAGCTGCTAACAGCCACCAAACTCTCTATTATCTCAACAACAAGGATTTTAGTAAGCTGATCTGATACCCTTTTCTGGGGGAGAAACCTTAAAAAAAAAAATTTTTAAAATTGCAAATGTTCTCACCTGGAAAGATGCTATGATCACATGTAAGCACACAGGACTCGAGATTAAAACTTTGTTTTAAAGAAAAAGCATTGTTGTTCTTCACTGGATTCAAAGTCTGCTGTGCCAGAAATTTTCATGGGATGACTGTTACAGGAAACAACGACAAAAATAAGAATCTGTTCCAAAATCAAATGCTTCTTTGAAGAGAAATACAATAATTCAATGCATTGTCTCTCTTAATCAGTGCTACATTAAACTGAATAACGATACACTGAACACAGACAGAAAATGTGGTGGGTCGCCTGAAGTTCTAGAGACGTTTATGAAATTCCTAGCTAGGGATTATTCTCTTACGAACTTTGCTCATTCCAGTTCCCCTAAATCTGTTTTGGAGTGGTTCTTATTGGCAGAACAAATTATAATCTGTCATTACGATCCAAAAAGATTAGTGCCATTTGAGAAGAAAAAAACCAACCAAACCACCCAACCCCCTATCAGATTAATTTTTCATCATTTTTATTGTGTACAAATTGCAGTGAGTGTCTCCTGCTACTGACACGTCTCTACAAGACTGATGTCTTACTCAAACCTTTGGCATTACATTTTAAACTATAATAACCTCTACACATCCTGCAAAATACACAATTTTCATTATTTCTAGTGATCTTTTTACACACTTAATAGAGGAGGCACCAGAGTTTCTCTAGCAGCTAAAGTTTAAAGCCTTGGTAATACGCCCAGTCTACTGAACTTCCTTTCTAATACTTCAATTATATTTCCAAAAGTTAATTCATTAGAGTCTTCAAATAAGACTGGGTAGTTTAAATCAATAAAATGTTTTCTAAAGTAAAAATGTCTGTATCTCAGATCTTACCAAAAGGTGATCTGAGAGTAAAATAAAGTTTGACTAGTTAAAAATAATGCAAATATGGTGGTGGACGTTGAAATCCCAGAGAGTTAAGTGACAGCATTCTTAGAAAAGCAATAGGATGAGAAGTAATTCCAGCTACAGAGCATATTACTGAAATAAAATACTCTAGTCCAAGGTGGTTGACGTTATGTATAAATTAAGGGGTTGTAAAGTCAAGTCTACAGCTCCTCCAATAACTTGGTATTTTTTCTGCAATTAAAATTGTGTCTAGAAAGCTTAAGGGGATGTATAATTACTAGCGATTAACAGTCTGAACATGTGAGACGCTGAGGTCTCTCCGCTCCTGAAGAAATTACTGAGAACTGTGGTTGTTTACCATTTTGCAGGTTTAAATCCTTTAACACTGAAGATGAACTGATGATCCAGATATGATACATGAAATAGCTGCTGTGGTGCCATGTGCCGAAACAGTATACATTATCAAGGTATTGTCTTAACGAACAAAACATACTTCCTTGCATAAACAGAAGGTAAATATACTTACCCATTTTATTTGGAAAAATAATCTTTACATGTAGTGCTCCACTGACGAGCATATTGAATCCAAAATGTTCAGAGGCATTTACTTACATTTAGTTAACTGTATCTGTGTTCGGTCACTTCAATAGCATACCTTATTTTGAAAGATTTTGCATCTAATGTCGTTTCGTCAACAGAAATCAATGGCAGGTTATCAACAATTCAGAAAAGTCTGACTGGGTATGTGGTCAGTTTTATTTGACCAACTGAAAATGTATGTGCAGCACATGACATGGCAATTATTGAGCATAGTACTTTATGTACTTTAAATCTTCCGATATAGTTTTTACTTTGAATTTTACAATTTGTTTCAAGAAGCTTGGCCAATAATAGTAATAATTTTAAAAAAAGGGAATTTAAAAAAAATTGTGGCCTCTCGTCAGAGGCTTTGTCTGTCATGTCTCTGCATGGGTGCTGCATTTACACTTCTTTCCATTTGGGATGACCTGGAGAGAAACTGCTCTTTCATCAAGAACAGGTGTGTATTTTCAAAGCTCTGTGGATAAGGGCTATGGAAAGTTGCTTTCTTCTCTATCCCAAAGTTTCTGATTCCCATTAACCAAGCTATAAGGATTAGGGTTAGGCTAATTCCTAACTATATTGTGCAAGAGAATTAGAGGATGATGCTTTTGTTACCATTATAGCTTTAAACACTAGGGGAGAAATTACATGAGAAGCGTGTCAGAGGTCATGGGCAAAGGAGCACTGTGCTCAATATGAGAGAAATTAGGAAGCTTTAACTTAAAGGTGCATGAAACCTCACAACTGAAAAGAAATGAGAAAAAGGGACCAACTTCAAGAAGAAAAGTTATGTAACTGAAGGACCGAGTTTCTAATGAAACACTATTAACGAGATGGGGGGATAAAAAGTGGTCGGCAGATTAAAGGATAAGAAAGAAATGATGAAGTAAATGGATAAAGGTAATGGACAGCTAAGAGGGATTACTATGAAGAATCAATTCAGAGAGACATAAAAAGCTGAAGCAAGAAGCAAGCATGAAAACTTTGGATTAACATCTGAGAATTTGATTTTGAAGGTAGTTAAAATATTAGTGGTAGAATTTATATAGATTAGTTTTGTCTTAAAAGGGATTTGTATAAAGAATTCGATAATAAAAATGAATTAAGTCAAAATAACCAGATCTCATATCATATTAAGCAAATCACCCAACTGACGGAGAAACCAAACAGCTTTACATAACTGCCACAATGGTGACAATTTAAGAATTTCAGATTCATTTTCCGCATTTTTGTTCCTCGCAGTTCTACCTGATAAAATAATTTGTAAAAATTGAAGTGCGTCCTTAGCAGCTGAAAACCCAGCTCTGTAGCGTCTTCAAGTGAAGGCTTCTTGTTCCGTTTGAACAATGTGAGAACATCAATGGAGCTGTGATTGCTTAAAAGAATTTCAGCCTCTCTTTGCTCTTTTTTTTTAATGTATTCACATGATTGTCTTAATGTTTCCTGATTATTATTAATTATTTGTATCGCCAGAGCATCTAAAAGCCTAAGTGGTTGTCTGCAACCTGGTTTTGGCGGGTCGCATACAGACACAATACAAAGGGATCTATCTAATAGTCTCAGATACGGTGTTTGTAAGCAGCTGCAGCAATTCAGTACGTTGCAGCCTCCCCCTTAGGCTGCTTCCTTAGAGACGTTTCATGATTATCCCACCTAAAATCATCGCAACAGAACATATGAGGGGGTTTTGCCGCTGTTTTAGTGCAAACGCAGGGTTCAGTTCACTTCCCTGGTAATTTAAATCGGTCTTTGCGCTCAAGTGCAGCTTCACGCTCCGGATGAATCATCTAACCAACCGTTCCCCAAAGGAGCGAGTAGTCTTGCTGGCCTCTTCACCCCCGAGCAGCTATTCCCGCTTCCTTTGTGCCAACAGCGGTGTCTGTACGGGTGCTGTCACTTAAATTAGAAGCGGCTCACAGAACTGAACTGGCAGAAAATGAGCAGTTCACCGCAGCATTAAACCAGCGCCAGGGCTGCTGCCAGGAAGCGAGTGGGTCTTCTTCCAGGCGCGCTGTTAGAGGATCCTAGCAGCTCCCAAACCGTCATCCCGCAGAGCTGGAGCACAAAATCTCCAGTAACGTTCTCAGCTAAAGGGTTAATGCTAACTGTGCAGACTGAGGGATGAGAAATTTTTTGGGTTTGTGACCCAAAAAATTTAGCCATCATTATTATTCTAACTACCTCGGTTGTAAAATCTACTGTACAACACCACAGTTCAGATGTTGAAGTGTGTGAAAATAGTCGGTTTGGGAAAGCAATTCCATTCTGGCTTTAACTTGTACCCTCGTAGCAAATATTAAAGCTGGTGTCCAGCCTACGTGAGACTTTTTGCATTAGCTGCCCTGTTCTAAGAATAGCTCATTTTAGGATGCTGTGGGAGGAGGTATATTTGAGGTCTTTCCAAGTCAGAACGTTAAAACTGAAAATTACAACTGATAAACCAAAATGCATCAACCAGATGATTAAGCTGGGAAAAAGAAGAGCAAAATACTTTGCTCAGGAAATGAGCATAGTTGCTTGTAACGCTATTAAAATACTGCTAATGCGGCAGTTTTTGTGTCAGTTCAGACTTGTGGGTTGTGACCTGCTGTGCTACATGACCCCTCTCTGCCCAAATAATCTAGCACGCAGCCTCAAATTACACGGAGCAGCTCTTCCGCTCAAGCTACAGCTTTATTTTTTCTGGACAGGGCTACAACGGTTGCCACAATAGCATGTTACTGGGAATTATCGCCGCGGTTGCTACAGATGTAAACACAAGGACAGCCACTAAAATTGACGTTTACAAAATGGATACGGATGCTGTGTGACTGGAAAAGCTTTGTCCAGCTACTTTCTCAGGTAGAGGAGACTAGTTACTAACATTTACAGTAGGTGGCGGATTTTTCGTTGACAAAAGAGATGTTATCGCGATAGCGAGGGGGGGGAAAACCACAACTAAGAGCTCAAGCAGGAAAAAAGAAACCTAGAAAAAAATATTTTGAAATCAGTTTTAATTGAACTCCGACTTGACAGTGACTCGACAGGGAGACGCTGCTGTAATACAGCCGTGGAAGTACCTCACCACGTTTACAAGGCCGTTTTTCCCTGCGCGGGGGAGAAGCCGGAGGAGAGGCAGCGGAGCCAGCAGAGCCGCTGCGGCCCCCCGGGCACGGGGTACACCCCCCGAGCCCCCACTGGCTCCGGGGAGGCGTCTCCCCAGCGCCCCTCCGGCTCGCAAAAAGCAAAACCAACTCGGAAAAAGCTTCGGAGCTTTTGCAAACGGGGCGGGGGGGGGGGGGGGGGGGCGGACCCGGCGGCCTCCCCACCTCCTTCCCTCCGCCGCTCGGCGACCTTCCTCCCCTTGCGGACCTCCTCCTCCTCCCTCCGCGGCTGGTCACGTTGCGGGGCCGCAGGGAGAGGCCAGCATCCCGCGGGACCGGCAGCACCTGGCGGAGCGGGGCAGAGCGGAGGCCACGTTGTATTTTTGTTTGGAGCGCGGGGCGGCGCCGTCCCGCCCCTTGGCCGGGGGTGGCCGGGCCGCGGAGCCTGCTCGGGGCGTAGCCTCTCCGCTCCTCCCCGGGGCGTTGGGGAGGGTGACTCGGACGTCCTTCCCCTCCCCGCGGGCTGACCCCGCGCGGGTAGGCAGGGAGGCGGCGCGGCTCCGGGGACGTGCCCGGCGGGATGCGCGCTTAGCGGCGGCCCCGGCCGAGCGCAGGCCCCGCCGGCTGCACCTGGCGCCGGGGGGAAGCGGCCGCGGAGCGCCGCGCCCTCCGTCCGGGGACCCGCCATGGAGAAGCGAGGGGAGGGCGTGCCGC